>QANY01002723.1:429217-451526 GCA_003255025.1 Datisca glomerata
CCCCCCCCCCCCCCTCTTTCCCCCCAAAAGAAATTCTTAAAAAAAGAAAAGGATCCAAACAAACTAAGCACTCCAACCCTACCTTCCAAATGCCACTGTATCCACGAAGCTTCAACTCTTCCTCTAAATCCTGATATCTATCAACCTCCTGGAAAAAGAAATACAACATAATCATCATTGCATAAAATTGTAGAAACTAGCGTAATTTTCAACTCACTATATTACCTTATTTATCAACAAAAAAAATCCAACCAATACAACAAAAGAAAAAAGTTATGTGAAACCAAAATATGTTCTTTCTTTAATCAAACAAGAGTCTTTTGCTCATCACAAATGCATGTATATTATATTGAAATGAGCTAAATGAATAAAGACATTCACCAAGTATAGGAGACACAAACAAACTGATAAGCACCTAAGAAACTGGTAACGGGAGCTAATGAGCATAACATAGGTCCACTGAACTTCATGCCTAAAAATTGCAAGAGAAAAAGATATAAGCAAGAATCATTTTCTTCTCTAAACTATTAAATTTTGCATCAAAGAATGATATATAACAACCAGAGCATATTTCATTGTTTTATACAACAATATTCATTCTTTGAAGTTATGTATGTTTCATATCTCACTGTTTAAATAATCGGAAAAATCTATCAGTTTGTCCTGCTAAATTTGAAGAAATGGCTTAAAACTTTAATACACAGCTTAGATATAATGATTGGGTTAATATACTTGGGGTCTTCCACATTGTTACACTTCAAGATAATGGAAAACGAACTCATAAAGAAAAGATGATGAAAAGCGAGGCACAAGCTTCATGAACTTAAATGGCAGCGTGACTTTTAGCAAAGTTAAACCTGAAAGCACATGATGTCGGATGACCATAATCCAAGCTCAAAGGTTATATTCCTCTTTCTCCACTCCCAGTCCAACATATAACGAGGAATATGAAAGTAAAGTTTGCTACGGTGGTTAATAGCAAGGTAATCAGCCAAGATATTATATGAAAGAACTGTAAACCGCTCTGCAAGACACAATAACAAAAAATAACAAGTTAAACGAACATAGCCCATGCCAAGCTTAGAGAAGTAATATGTTCAAAGAATATCTACAAATGTACCTAAGAGAGAGAGAGAGAATGAAAATGTTATGTGTGAAGATTAATTGAGCAATCTAACAAAATGGATATAGAATTTGTAATCTCTCTGCAGCTGGATCTGGAACCAAATGATGAATCATTTTAAAGCTCGACGTCACTTTAGTATGTCGAATTCTAACCAACCTAATCTCTTTAGTCTATCTCTTATTTTCCCATTCAGAAGATGCATGTAGATGGAAAAATGAATTCCCATTCCAACAAACCCAGACTCATATGTCTGTCGAATTCTAACCAGCCTAATATGATTAATCAAGGAAATACGCTCGAGGTTGCTACAGAAGACTTTGCACATTTCAGCTGCTCATCAAAGTGATAAAAGAATCTCTTTCAGTACATTGGATTTACCACTCTAGTCCTCCTTTTAAATTGCATTGTGTAATCCAAAGTATCGCCGACTCATTTGCGCTTCTAACTTTGCTTAGGTAAATGGGAAGACTAAATATTTCAATAACTCATGAAATAATTCTATTCTTCATAACTCAGGATATAAATTCAATATGCTCCTCCCCCCTCCACTTACATTTTTTAAAACAAACAATCGAACGGAGAAGGCGCAATTACCACAGTTAGGTGGAGGAGGTGTTTTCGCATTTTCCCAATTACGAAAATCCAAAGGCTTAGGAGGCCGCGGCCTATATTGCTGCTGTGGTCGGACACCTTGATATTGATCAAACGGAGGAAAATGTTGGTTTTGAGTAGAAGGGCGAGGTTGCCGATATTCATGTCTTTGACCATAAGGTGTAGGTTGCCGGAGCTGATGGTTTTGATTAAAAGGCGGAGGTCTAGGATTGAGAGGCGGACGATAACCAGTGTTGTCAGCGAAGCTTCCCCTCTCTCCTTGCCGCAACCCTAAATTGGCATCCCGGACTGACTGGAAGTGTGAGTCTCCACTTACGTACGGGTTGCCTCTCCCTCCATTATATGGGCAGTCCGACGAGAAGCCTCTTCGGCCTTGACTCCGGCCACCTCGATACTGTAAACAAAGATAAAATATGTTTCTAATCTATATAATAGAACTTGATAACAATGTACAGAGAATGAGAGAAAGACATAGTACGCGAGGGTGATAAGACATAGCGGCAGAGGAGTCGGCGGTTGAAGTAGCAGCGGCAGACAGAAATTGGAGCGAAGCCGAGGGACGCCTCATTGACAGCGCGGGAGTGAAAGATCGAGCGCGACCGGAGCTATAAACTTGTGATCGAGTGGTCAGAAGTGCATACAACTTACAGTGCACCCTTACTTCGTAATTGGTTTTAACATAGTCAAACTGTCAAAGTCAGTGAAATCTTTGATTGTGACGGACGGTGTTGATGTAACCAAGGAAAAGAGAGGCGTGAAGTAATTTCTCAGTACGTCTTTTCCTCAGGTTTCAACCGTTGGATATAATTGAATCAAACAGGATTGAACGGTCCAGAATACGTTTCATCTTCGTCGTCCTGTTTAACCATCATCACAGATTAACAGCAAAAGCCAATGCAACACGGATAGGCAAAAGGACAAATAGAAAGAAAAGAAGAGTGATTTCGCGGTGAAAAAGGATGTCATGCTGTTCATCGTTAACCTCTCCGCACTCTCTATTTTCGATATCCAAGCCGAAGTTGTTGGGTTCTACAAGTAAGCCTGTGGGCGTTTCTGTGAGTTGTCGCTTTAGAGCTTCTGCTGAGGTTCCTGATTTTCTCCCTGCCAACTGGTATGCAATTATCATGTAATTTTATCTGATTCCTTTTTTTATTGATTTTTAATACTCTGTGTGGAAATTCTTATATCTGTGAATGTGTGACAAATTTTGATACTGGATGAAATGGAACATTATGTATTTATGTTGTGCTCTGATGAGATAATGGGGATATGATTAATTTTCAAATTATGACTCTTCATAGAAACGTAGTTATTTTTATTTCCATTGGAAATATTTAATGGTGGGTATAGAAAAATGTATTTGATCTTGGTTTCGATCAATAGAGTCGACAGAAATGAACTGTGATTTTCATTCTTCATTCTACATGTCATGAGAGCAAATCACAACCTGTCTGATTTTCGAGTAACCTTTGTTACAAACATTGAACCGCTAATGAACCTGCTAAAATCACGGCTTCCGTATGTGGTATTATTACATGTCATGAAGTTTGAAATCTGTTTGTGCCTAATGCTGTGGATGGTCAGGTTGGTCAAAATTTTCCTTAGCTAAAAGTTGATTATGAAACTTAGGTATAAAATTAGATGGACAAGGCAAGAGAGTTAGCACCCAGTGATACCAGTTTGCTTATTGCCTTAAGGTCACTTTCGTATATCTTGTAGTCTTTCGTATTAATCCATGGAGCGGAGTCAGTTATATACATACTGAACTGGTTATTGTTTCTTGCTTTGCAGGCTTGAATCTCATAAGAAGAATCCTCTTGGGCCAAGATTACAAGTAACTGTCCAATTTAGCTAATTAGTACTAGATTGTTAATGATCTGTATCAACGTGGCTTTAATTTTAGAACTTCCTTCAGTTTACTGCAGAAGAAGCTATTCAACATCAACTCGATGCTTTGAAATATAATGACAAACCTCATCAAGATTATGGAATTGAGGTTATGTACCAGGTAATTACTTTTGTCAAATTGGCTTGTATGGCTTCTGGTTGTGAAGTGTAAACTTGGAGAGCTTTTTTCTTAACAGTTTGCTGGATTTGATCCTCTTAGAAGGTCCACATACTTTGGACCGTTCTTTGATTTGGGGCAGGCAAGTAGATCTGTGTATCAGCAAACTGAGGAGCAGTATTGATTCCTTTGTTGATCCCTGTTTTGATGTCAGTGCAGTTCGAACGGTTTAGGCGCGTCTTTCACCATTCAACATATCGAGTATTGCTAGGTCACAAGGAGAGAAAGATCTTGAGCAGCTTGATTGTTGAGGAGGTACGGCATTTTCTCGCATTGTGTTTAGGAGCAGGTTGATCTTAGATTAAGCATCCATTACAAGTGAATGCATGCATATCATTATATGACATAAATTTGTTTTATATCCATTATTTATCTGTAAATTTCCACAACTTGATTATATTGATTTAAATTCTGAAACAGAATCGATTCAAGCAGCGGGTTTGGATACTGGGTTGTCGCCCCAAGGAAGAAGAAATATTTCAGTTCACAATGGTTCAGGTTTGATTTTCTTCTTTTTTTACCTTATAATATTTTATATTCATCCGTAATGTTTTAAGTAATACTTATTGCCTTAGTAGAGGACGAACAATCCGACAGTATTAACTGAATTGATAAAAGGAAAGTTTGGGAGTGTCATCATCACTGAATTAAATCAACTGCTTCAATACTTTCTTTTTATTTATGGTCTGTCGGCAGAGAGTTGGTGGGTCATGGGACGGGTATTGGCTGACGGAGAGTCTACTTCATGACGGGGATACTTTTGGTGGAGGGTTGGCTTACTGACGAGTCTACGCTGCTTTGATTTGATCAACTTGTCTCGATTCATGGCGGCCTTCGTTCACTTCCAAAGATATCAGCCTGCCAATATCAGCGTATCTTCATCAACAGAATTTGTACATGTGAATTTAAATAAGTTATCTATATCATGGTAAATCTGGTCAATTATGTAAATTCAAACTTGTATATATATGTCTCTGCTTTTTCCTGTTCCTTTTTAGGCAGTGCCATGAGAACATAAACAGGACATGTTGCTCAAATTCAAATGCAATGTTAGGGGTGATGTGTAGAAGATCAATAAAAAATTTGCTAGATATTTGGCTCGAAAAGAGAAGTCTGGTTTAGATTCGACAGTAAAGGGTTGGCTTACTGACGAGTATACGCTACATTGATTTGATTAACTTGTCTTGATTCATGGCGGCCTTCGTTTACTTCTAAGGATGTTTACCTCGTTTGATCGTACAGTAAAGGGCTCGAAAGATCTACTCCTAAAACTAAGATATCCTGGGGTATTTGATAGTTGGTTGTGTCTCACAAGTCTGGTAGGTTTGATTTTGGTCGGGACCACGTTCTTAGAGGGTGATCGCCTTTTATAAAATAGAGCAATATCCTTCTTTAGGCCCTTAGTTAAATTTACTTATGTGAGGAAGAAAAAGAAAGACTAAAATGTAATTAGAGGGGGTGACTTGGAAAGGGGCAGAAATCAGTTGGTTAGGAGAGAGAGAAAAGGGTGCTGACCAGGCAGAAATCAATGGTGTCCTTGGTGAAGTTCACCGTTGTTGATCAATACAAGTTGTTTTCTTCTCTATTTTTCTCTTTTTGGGTTGCTGTTTTGTGGATAAATTGTGTTTTCAAGGAAACTCTATCAAATTGGTATCAGAGTAGAAAAAATTCTGGGAAAATGATGGCTCTGAAGAAAGACGAATGTTCGAGAAATGACTCTCCCATATGCAAGAGGAATGGCAGAGGGAATTATCGGACATGAGGGTTAGAATCCATAAGGAGTTGGAGCATATTTAAGAAATTTTTTGAGAAGTTTTGGGAATTAAGAATTGGTTCAGTAGTGTGGAGAAATCGTTAGAAACGATTATGGGTACCTTACAACGTATGGCCAGCGGAGTAGACTCGAGCGCGGCGAGAGGGAAGGAGAAGGAACCAGATGAGGTTCTTGAAGGTTCAACAGTGAATTCAGCTTGAGTTCCTGAAGGTTCGGGCTCCAGGGAGGAATGGAAACCCTCGCGAAGGTTGGAATTCCTGAGTTTCAATGGCGAAGACACGGATGGATGGGCTTTCAGAGTGGAAAGATTTTTTCAGCTCAATCCAGTGACAACAACAGAGAAGTTAGAGATTGTGGTTGTAAAATTGGAGGGACGAGCTTTAGCTTGGTATCAATACATGGAGCTTAAGGCAGCCCTTCTCCTTTGATTTCGTTCCAATCACGATGGAACTGGATTCCTGAAATTCTTAGCCATGTAGCAAGATTCAACGGTCGATGATTTAATCGATTGATTTGAGGTTTTAGCAGCCCCGCTCCACGGACATGTCTTCGATGAGGTCTTGGAAGATGTTTTCATCAATGGGTTGAAGCTGCACATCAGGGGTTGAGGTGGGGATGATGAGACCTAGGGATTTGGTGGAGATGATGGAGTCTGCTCAGATGGTGGAGGACAAAATTCATCTAACCCAGATGGGTCGGGTTGAGTCCCCACATATTGGGAACCCTAGTACCCAAGCGGGTTCTAACCCGCTTCATTCCGAACCCCCGAACCCAGGAGGATTCGCGACAGAGGGTTTCACGAACCTTGGCGGAAACCAGGGCCAAACGAGCTTATCATCGACGCCCACCAACCACCCCCGGCGATAGCCATGACCAGGGGGTAGAAGACGCGTCGACGACAAGGGGTACAACCGGTTTACAGTGATACACTGACGCTGAGTTATAGCGAAGGCGAGAAAAGGGTTTATGCTTTCGATGCAACGAAATTTTTTCTCCAGGGCATGTTTGTAAGAATCGACAGCTTCAAGTGTTGCTGGTGGACGAAATCGACATCTCTGATGAGTTGGATTTGGGAGACAATGGTGGTGTTGGGACATAACATACAAAGGAGGCGGAATTGATCGAGGGAACGGTGGAACTGTCGATGAACTCAGTGGTGGGTTTCATTACTTCTTGCGCGATGAAGCTCACAGGCAAGATCGGGAACCACTTGATGACTGTCCTCATCAACTGTGGAGCCACCCACAACTTTATTGCCCTAGATATTGTTCACCATTATCATCTATGCGTTACGCCGACCACTTCATATGGAGTCATGCTAAGAGTTGGAGGTTCAGTGAGTACTGATGGCATATGCAAGGGATTGGTGGTATCTCTTCATGAGGTAGAAGTAGTAGATGACTTCCTTCTCTTGGAATTGGGTAGCGTGAACGTAATTTTGGGAACGCATGGTTGGCAAAGTTAGGGATAATGCAAGTTAATTGGAATGTGACTATAAAATTTCAGATTGGGCGAAACACTGTAACACTTCGGGGTGAACCAAGCTTGTGTAAGACTCAAATTTCACTAAGGGCGATGATGCAGGCAGTGAAGCGTAGGGGACAAGGGATATTGCTGGAATTTGGGGCCTTTGGGGTTTTCGAGGAAAATGAGGAAGGCATTTCTAGTGGTTCTCGGGAAATCAGAGACTTGCTGAAGCAATTCCCCGACATTATGCAATTGTCAAATGGATAACCACCATAGAGAATTCTGGATCACCGGATTATTTTGAAGGACGGGGTAGAACCGATTTTAGTGAGACCTTACCGTTACCCACAAATTCAAAAGGCTGAGATTGAGAGGTTGGTCGGGTAAATGATGGCAGACAGCATTATACAGCCTAGCCATAGTCTGTTCTTAAGTCCGGTCTTGTTGGTTAAGAAAAATGATGGGAGTTGGAGATTTACATGGATTATCTTGCGTTAAACCGAGTTACGATTCCCGACAAGTTCTTCATACCCATGATTGATGAATTGTTGGATGAGTTGTTCGGAGCAAGGGTGTTCACTAAGCTGGATTTGAAGTCGGGGTACCACCAGATTCGGGTCAGCCCTCCGGACATCACAAAGACAGCTTTTAAAACACAAGAGGGATACTACGAGTTCTTGGTAATGCCTTTCGATCTTACCAATGCCCCGACCACTTTCCAAACCTTAATGAATGGGGTATTCAAGCCTTATGTACGGAAATTTGTATTGGTTTTCTTTGATGACATTCTGATTTATAGTTCAAATATGGATGACCATTTGCATCAACTCCAGATCATTTTGAGCTATTACGGGGAACTTTTTGTTTGTAAATGGGAAGAAATGCATGTTCGGTCAGGCTAAATTGGAGTATTTAGGCCATATAGTTTCAACAACGGGGGTGGAAGCAGACCCAAAGAAAGTTAAGGCCATGGTAGAGTGGCCGATTGCCAAGAATTTACGAGACCTAAGGGGATTTCTGGGCCTCACCGGGTATTATCAGAAATTTGTCTATAACTATGGGCACATAACTGCTCCCTTGACGAATCAATTATGCAAGGATAATTTCTGGTTGAATGAGGAAGCTCAAAAGTCTTTCGAGACTCTAAAGGAGGTTATGGTTACGGTTCTAGTGTTGGCCCTCCCGGACTTCAAGCAACAGTTTTTAATTGAAACAGATACCTCCGGATCGGGATTAGTGGCGGTGTTGATGTAAAACCAGCGACCTATTGCTTTTTTAGCCAAACAATCAGTGCATGGGCTAGGTTAAAGTCAGTTTACGAGCGGGAAGCTCGTTGTTAGATATACCATCAAGTTGTACATACTAAGAGTTATCTAGTATCATATACGATGAAATAAATGTTGATCCAACAAAGTACAATATTTCAATGAAGTTTTTATATAAGACTCATGTGCCCTTCCCACCTGTTGAATCTTTAAATGATCGCAACATGAGGTTTTTCATTGCTGAGAATAGTTCGGAAGCACTTCGTACTCCTTTATATGTTACTCTCAAACCCAAACCTAGAACAATTGCTTACATGTCCAAGCCAAAGTCGGATTCTTGAAACGGCTCTCTCACAACAAGATCGTTATACTCACATTCCATGTTTTATGGGTGAAACAAGTCGGGTTCATGAAGCAGCTCCCTCGTTATGGTCACATTCCATGTTTTATGGGTGAAACAATGGTTGATAGTGATGAGAACAATGATAATGACAATTTCCATTCAAGGGGAATATTACTATGAAAGATATGATGATGATAATTGTCAACAAGATGTTAATAATAATGAACTTGAACATCCTGCAGTGATGGTGGGCTTGATATTGGTGTTGATGATGATCTTGATTTTAGGCTATATGAAGAAGCAATTCAGGATGATCCCTCTACCTTACTAGATTTGAATAAAAGACCAGATGCTAATGCACATCCTTCATCAATGTCAAGTAACATTGCATCTTCGTCACGACTATCTTATAATGTTCCGAGCTTATCATAATTAGAAGGTCACGAGCATGTAAGTGTCTCAGATATATTAGATATAGAAGAACTCTACCAAATAAAGAAGAGCTCTAAAGAATTGTTGGACTCTTGGCAATCCGCCAAAACTTTGAGCTTAAAGTCTTCAAATCCACGCTGAAATTGTTGGAGATTGTTTGTGTTGAGAAAACATGTTCATGGAGGCTACTAGTTGTTAAAGTGTGATTTTCAGAGTACTTTAAAATAATAAAGTTCATAAATACTCATACCTGCTCTTTTGACATCTTACAACACGATCATCGTCAAGCAACAAGCTTATTGGTCGGTTATTGCATAAAGTCAAAATATACTGGTGTTGGACGGATTTATAGGCCGAAAGATATCATCGAAGATGTTCGTAAGGATTATGGCCTCAATATAAGCTATGACAAAGCTTAGAGGGCTAGTGAAGTTGCATTGGCTCTAGTTTGAGGTTCACCTGAAAGTTTATATATGAAGTTCTCATCCTACTTCATATGTTAGAGGCGAAGAATCCAGGTACTGCTACTCATATAGAGAATAATCATTTCAAATACTTCTTCATGTTGATTGGAGCCTCGATTCATGGATTTCTTAATTGTATACATCCCGTAATTGTTGTCAATGGAACATCATTAAAAGTAAAGTATAGGGGAACAATGTTCATTGCAACTTCTAAACATGAGCTTAACCAAGTATATCAACTTGTCTTTGGGATTGCTGACTCTGAGAATGACACATCGTGGGAATTTTTCTTTGATAAGCTACACGAGGTTATTGGAGACTTGGATGACTTAGTATTTGTGTCGAACAGAAATGAAAGTATAGTAAAAGGTATACAGACTATCTTCCACAATCATTTCATGGAGCTTGCATCTACCATATGGGAATGAATATAAAATCAACGTTCAAAACTAGCAACGTCAATCATTTTTTTTTCAAAGTAGTCATGGCCTATCGTGTATCAGAATTTGAGGCGTACATGGCTATCATTAGGAAACTATATTGAGGCGGCTAGATTTGATAGATGGCTCGTTCTCATTGTGGTGGTAGACGCTATAACATAATGACTACCAACATTGTCGAATGCATGGATAACATACTAAAGGATGCTAGAGCCCTCCCAATAACAAATTTAATAGAACATCTGCATGATTTGGTGCAATGGTGGTATTATCAACGTCGGATAGCTGCTTATGAGATGCACACACAAATGATCAAATGGTGTGAGAATGAGCTTAAAAAGAATCATGATGTTTCTCGCAAACTTTCAGTGGCTGCCTCAGATATTCACGAGTTTCGTATAAGTACTGGGGATAGAGAGCATGTTGTGAACTTGCATATAAAACATGCATTTGTCATGTATTTGATCTAGACAAATACCCTCATGCACATGCGTTAGCTTATTGTTGATAACGTAACATATATGCTTACAGTTTATGCTCGAAGTATTATAAGGCTGAGGCACTAATGGAAACTTATGCAGAAACAATTCACCCCCTCGGAGATCCTACAGACTGGACTATCAGTGACGAGGTGAGAGAAAGAATTGTCTTGCCCCCTATGATGAGGCGGTCTAGTGGGAGGCCCATGGTAAATAGAATATCATCTAGAGGTGATGATGCAACCAAATAAATGTAGTCGATGTGATTTACGCAGACAATAGACGGATATGTAAACATCATATCCCCCTTCACATGCGTGATGAATCACAACCAGGCACATAAGCTTGTATGTATACTGTTTAAATTTTATATGTATATTGTATGAATTTTGTATAGATATTGTATCTATTTTTATCCACCTAAGTAGTTATTTGTTTTGGTTAATAAGTAAACTAATGCAAATTGCATATATTCGATGACTACTTGAAGGGTTCAAGTAGTGATTTATGACTACTTGAACCCTTCAAGTAGTCACATTGTCTCTGAAAAAATCACTGCAAGAGACAAAAATGACTACTTGAAGAGTTCAAGTAATCTTTTTTTACTACTTGAAGGGTTCAACTAGTAAAAAATACTACTTGAACCCTTCAAGTTGTCATATTCTTTGTTGCTCTAAGTTTATAAATAGAGCATGTAACTACTTGAAGGGTTCAAGTAATATTTTTTTACTACTTGAAGTGTTCAAGTAGTACTTTTTTATTACTTGAACCCTTCAAGTAGCATTTTTGTTTACTGTTAATGAGCAATCTAGACATATAAATTGGCACAATCTACATAGTAATCAATCTTTAACCTTCATCAGTTTATAATTTCTTGAATTTCAATAAACAAATATATCCAATAAAAAAATTTATTATCCAAATAATTGTTTATAATAATTCAGATACCCAAACAACAAACAAAAAATAAATCGTTCATAGTTCTACAAGACCTACAAGTGGAGATGTACGACAAGAAAAGTCCACAACCAACTTTTTGTGAAATTGTGGCATAAGTTCTGCTTTATAGTTGTTAATTCTCGACCATAAGCCAAGGCCTCCAAAAATTTTAAGGCAAAAACACGACAATCAAACCTACAAAACAAAAGCAAAATAAATCAAATATCCTTCTTCCATGAATTAAGGTAAAAGTAAATCAAACAAAGCTCACTCGTTCCCTTGTTGAGGAAGCCTGACATGAGTTAGAGTCCACCCGTCAAATACTTTATGAACTTCTTTTCTATTTTTATAAAAGTTCATAATTTTTAATACACGAGGGAATAGATGGGTGAAAGATCGCATTAGTGCACGGAGGTGGGCTCGTTGAGTGACGTTGTTCATTGAATTATAGATTTTGACAACTTGTTCATTGAGATCCAACTCCACGATTATCCAGTCAGATTTGTTCATGTTCATGACAAACAAAACATATACAATAATATTTCAATAAACTTTGAAACAACTTCTAAAGGACATAATTTAAAAAACGTGTAAGAGTACATACTCGATCACAGGAATCCCAATCTTTTCCAAAATGTGGTCTCAGCCCGACTATATAAGCTCACAAAAGGCCATTGTCTTCTAATGCAAATTCGGATGGATTAACATCAAATAGTTTTCATCTACCAGACATGTTAGCTACATTTAAGGTCAGCAAATTGATCAATATAGCATATTAATTTCGCAATGAATTTATACTTTGGAAAAAACCTAAAAGCTTACCTGAAAAATAATGTCAGAAATATTGATTCGTCGATCTGGGTGGAAGTCGTGAAGATCACTAATTTTGAGCGAGTGCTCATCAATATGCTGCCAACAAAATAAGGAAAAAATATGTTTTGTGTTGTAGAACAGAGAAAATGATACTACTTGAAGGGTTCAAGTACTAAAAAATATTTACTTGAAAGGCTCAAGTAGTATTTTTTACTAGTTGAATCCTTCAAGTAGTCTTATTTTCACTGGATAACTTAATGCATGATTAAAAAATATCTACTTGAATGGTTCAAATAGTCAAAAAACTTTAAACTAATTAAATACGAACCTCTGATTCCAACCATTCAACTGGATCCAACAGCTTGGAGAAGAATTTCTTACGAACAGTTAAAATGCTAAGTTGGATGGTAATGCTACAAAATAAAACATATATGTACAATCATCTAGCCTTCTTTTAAACAAAACAAAACATATATGTACATAAGCTCAGGAAATTACCTATCATCAATGGAGTCATAGCACTGTTCAAATTTTTTCTCATCTTCTTCCTTCAGTTCATGAAAGGGTTTGAATGGTAGTGAGGAAGCATCTTTCTCAAATTGTTCTATCTAACACTGTTTTTTTGTCGGATCTGTTCATGGAGACTTGACATATTGACAAACAAAAGGAAATTTAAAGAACATGAGACCATGATGCTGCCGAGGAGTGTAGCGGATTACTTAAAAAGAAATTGTCCCCCAAAACTTAAAGATCTACGAACTTTTACTATTCCTTGTATCATAAGAAATTATCCTTTTGACCTAAAAAAAATTGCTTTAGGTTGTCCAGACATTTTCTTGTCACTCGAGTCTTTCCTTATAGCATGGTTGAAGTTTATCATGATACTAATGGAGCTTTTAAATTCAATAATCAGAGGTTAAAGCCTCACTTAGATGGAGAATTCAAAGAGTAAAAACTCCATCGAATTAAATGATCACATATGAGATTCATAGAATCACTCTATTTTATTATACCCGCTTAGTTAAATAAAACAAAAGACAAAATTTGAAATTTTATTAGTCTTCTTCAACATCATAAAGGTTAAAAAAAAAATCTATTGTCAGTCGATGCCTCTAACATTTCAAGCTTGTGCTTTGGAGGCCATGATGAGAATCAAAGGTCCATTAGTGACTGTTGGGCTTGCTGGCTTCTTATTATGAAAAGGTTGTAGAAGTCGTGCTACATAAAGTTCCAAATAATGTGTCCCATAAAATGTATACATCTCAGCAGATAAAAAAAAAGGTCCTACATGTTATCTCAACCAAATTGAAAAACATAATTTGTGAGGAGATTGGTGGTATAAGTATTCAATAATTATTAACGAAGCTTGCGACGAGTCAAAGAGGGAACAAATTGCCGTAATTTTTTAGATTCGTCGACAAACATGGCCTTGTGAGTGAACATTTTTTTATCATGTCCATGTTCATGACACTTCATCTTTAACCTTGAAATAAATACTACATTCCATGTTGTCTCGTCATAAATATCTCATAAATCTAGATATTTATGATGTTCAAGGATATGATTCAAGAGAATGAAATTGATTACAAGCTTTGATTTAAAATTAGTGTCAATTTATCTTTAGATAACCTTGGAATCGAAACCCCCAATTAGAGATGGAATTCTAGAATTTAAATCTCCCTAACGGGTTCAAGGGAAGGTTGACCAATGATTGATAGGTCATTCTCCCATATCTGTCTCTTAAACCCTCATTTTCAAGAGAAGATTGACTAATGATTGATATGTCATTCCTATCTATCTATCTCTTGAACCCTCATTTCACTAATTCATTATTACTAATTCATTCAAGGTATAGACCACCGACTTTGTTGTTTCACACATCACTTGCAATTAGCATTTGTTGTAGCATCAAGATTAATCATTCCCGTTCATCGATTCTTTACCAAATTATCTTTGTTAATATTATTTTCGAGATTCATGTAGACTTAAGAATTAACTAAGAATTGCTATTGAAATTGCTCATTTTATTGTCATTGATGAGGTTACGAGTGGTAATGGATTTGATCATATTCGGACATTACAATGAGAAGGAAATACTCAGTGGAGATTTCCACTTGAATTTGTGTTCATCTTGCATCTCATGAAAGAAATGATGGAGAATATTGATTTACTTCGTCAAGCTTCGCAACTTCAATAGGAAGACTTCTAAAATGCTATGCATCTCGTTTCTTCCACTAAAGCACTTCTATAGAAACTGAGAGAATTGGTGGGATAGTTTACTTCAAAGGTAAAATCATTTTGAGGCTCGAAGCATAGAAGTGCTAAATATGGATGCTCCATATATTGCAAGGAAAGGTCAAGCTCACCATCAACATGATTTCACAATTGAGCATAACTATTGGATAGACATTTTCTATATTGCAATTGATTCTCAAATACAAGAATAAAATAGTCGATTTAATGGGAGCTACAAAACTTCACCACTACAAGCATAGTCTAGTTCAACATCCTGAGTTCATAAAATTGTCAAACTCTTTCCAAGCTATGCAAATGGTTGGTAAAGACTATAAGATCAACTATTTACAAGCTTGTTCATAGAATAAGTGTCCTTGTGCTTACTCTTCCTATTTCTATTGCTACAACAGAACGATCATTTTCAGCGATGATCATTATCAATGAAGACTGAACCTGAAGAATTCCACTTTTTGCAGAAGAATCTACCAAGACAAGAACTCTACAGAAAATAGAAACTAGACAAGATACTTATGCTTCATTTTTAATACAGTAATACAAATTAAACTGCAACTGCAAGTATTCCCATCAGTCTACATATTTTCAGAAGGATCAATATACAAGATCTTTCTTTGGCAATGATTAACAAGCCAGAAAAGATTTACCATGCATGACTGTAGGCACTTCTCTTCTGTGACGCCAAGGCTATCATGCACATAACCTAATGGAGGCACGCAAGAACAATTTCTTTTATTAAATTCGCATCTTATTAGTAGACGCAGCAATCTATTACTATAAAGGTGCAACATTTGAAAGTCATATGACACATGCAAACCGATTAATGCAATTGCATTTCTACCACCATGCTGCAGGCTATTTCATTTGAACTCGCTCATTCCTTACTTTTGCCACACTAGCAAAGGCAACTAATGTTTTGTAAGTACACATTCTAGTTAGTATTTCGTGCGTCTCCCTGCATCTCCAACCCCCTTCCCCCCTCTTTTCCCCACACACAAAAGCAAGAACAAAAATTAGATCCTAGACCACAATTTTACTCCATTGCCATTAAATCAAGAGAATTTTTTTTATTAATTCCTTAAGAATGAAGATACCCCTAAAGGTTCAGGGAAATCAGAAAGTTTGACAAGAGCGAGTACAGGTTCCGCTGGAGTAATAGAGCACTAGTATCGACCGTGTCTGTGAGAACTTTTAAATTATGTTTTGAGAAACATTTTATTATTTTAAAGGATGTTTATTATATCTCAGCTTTGGGAAGAATCTTATTTCTATTGGTGCATTAATTAAACAATGATTTGATCTTAAATTCATTGATAAAGATATTGGTATTTTTAGAAATGAATCACAAATTACTGTTGCATGCATGTTTAATAAACCGTTTCACGTAAAACTAATAGTTCCAATGATATGTGACACTAAAGTAAATAATGATTCACAGAAAGATAGTAAAAAGTTGAAGTATGACTTAACATATTTGTGAAACTTACGTCTTGGGCATATAAGCCTAGACATGATTAAAAGACTTGTGAACGATGGTCCTTTGCAAACTTTAATTGAGATCACTACCCACATGTGAATCCTGTATTGAATGCAAAATGACCAGGAAACATTTTTCAGCAAAAGGTAAAAGAGCCACTCAATGTCTTGAACTCATATATAGTGATGTATGTGGGACTTCGAATATCCAAGCAAGAGGAGGTTATGAATACTTTGTAACTTTCACTAATGACTACTCACGTTTTGGTCATGTTTATCTAATGCGTCAAAAGTCTGAAATTTTTGAAAAGTTCAAGGAGTATAAGGCCTTGATTGAAAAGCAATTAGAAAAACAAGTCAAAACACTACGATCCGATTGTGGTGGAGAGTAGTTGCTAAGGGAGTTCGAAGACTTTCTTAAGAAAGAATGTATTCTTTCTCAGCTTACAGCACCTGGTACGCCACAACAAAATGGTGTGTCAAATAGAAGAAATCGAACTCTGATTGATATGGTTAAATCCATGATGAATTACTCATCCCTCCCAGATTCCTTCTAGGGATATGCTTTGAAAACTGCGACATATATTCTGAACCAAATTCCGTCGAAGACGGTGCCTGGTACACCATATGAAATATGGTATAGACAAAAGTCATCTATTAACCTATTAAAATATGAGGGTGACCAGCACATGTTTTAAAGTCGAAGACAAGCAAGTTGGCCAGTTATTCAAAATTATTCATGTTCGTAGGATATCATAAAAGAACGAAGGGATACATCTTCTACAGTACAACTGACCAGAAACATTCGTTAGCACGAATGCTTGTTTTCTTGAAGCAGCACATTTTTTTCAGATGCTACAATTGAATATAACACTAGCAGAAAACTGCAGCTAAAAATATACCCTTTTACTCTTTCGTTGTATTTGATTTTGGGGCAGGTGGTATTTGATTTTGAGGCAGTGAGAAAAACTCTTTTGCGTTATGAGCAACCTCTGCCTCCAATATTGCTTCCAAAATAAGATCAGATCCTTGCACGTCATCTGCCAGCACGATCAAAAGTTTGTTCCTTCAGATACCATTCAACTAGCATAATAACTCATAAGAAACATCAAACAACATTATTTGCATGCACAAAGATACCAAATAATTGACATTACAAATGTCTAATAAGTGCCTGTCGATGCAACACTAATTCAAGTAATAAGCTAGTTATACTTATATGTGCTTATAGGCATTCAAAATGTCATTTCACATCATAAGCCAGGGAAAAAGCACCACCAAAAGAGGGACTATATAATGATGTAACCATTTCCGGAATTATGAATCTAACAGAAGACTAATACCTTGACCTTTTGGCAACATTCCAGTACTTTCAGCAGAGACAGGTAAAACTGTCAGATGTCCATGATCATCAAGCTTCTCAGCATCACTTTCCAGCGAACCAGTCTTTACAGTGGGAGATTCAGCCAATCTGGAAAAGACAGTTGCTTGGCTGTGTAAATCAGATGATTCAGAGGTTGCTGCCTAGTGAAAGAATATTTGATGAAATTAAGACTAGAAAAATGTCCAAGAAAACATAAAGTGGTGCACAACATAAATTTCTCAATTATTAAAAGAACCTTGAAAAGGGTAGATGTCGACCTAATCTCCCCATCAAGTTTTTCAGGCACTCCATCACCTAAAACCCACACACATGAGTACATTATCTAACCCACCTCAACAGACATCGATGAAGTCGTCCAAGTGATTAAAGGCACAACTACCACCCAAGAGATCTTGTGTTGAAGTCACATTCTCTTTGCCTCCAATGCAACAAGAAGACAAGAAAAAGAAGATAAAAACCCACATGAACAATGGCGATCTTTAAGTTATTGAGTAATAGCAATACCATTCTCAGGTCTAAGGTCGGGATTATCTACAAGCCTCTGAGTCAAGTGGCCGGGGTTCAATAAAGATATACTTCGAATTTCATGACGAATTGCTTCTAGTTGAGAAATCGTGTCTTGCAACTCCTTATGAACCTGCAGCACAGTATATGAGGTTGAAAGACCGCCATCTCAGAAAGTAAACTTTATGACCTGAAGCAGATCGCAAAAATCATGTCATAACAAATTATCAAGATTACATAACAGTGGCCAAATGCTCCAAACTTGGTAATATATAAAATTCCCATGAACTAATGTAACGCACCTCTCTATTCAACTTGGTAATAGATCAAACATTTGCCCATTCTTGGTTCAAACATCAACAAATCTATGCCAAATGACTTTCCTATCAGCTTCAATTTGCTTTGCTTATAAAAGTTATACCAAAGAAAAATCTTTCAATTAGGACTTGCATTCTCCCTTATACTAACATGAAATTGTGTTCTCCCCGATCAACTCTAATATTTAATTTTCTAAGGCATGTAAAAGTGAAAAGTGTGGACAGTGGATCTGGAGATGCAATATTTGGACAGCTTCATCCTCACTCATTTTTTGGAATAATTAATTTGTCCATTAAAAATTTTAAACAATGCATGCAGAACAGTTAATGAATAATGGGTCAATATGAAAGAGAGATAAAAAAAACCCTTAGTCGAGAGTTTCAAACTTTCAAGGAACAGACCTTATTTTAAACGGAAAGCTGTTGAATTTCTAATAGAATAAATATCAATGGAGGCGTTTGACATTGATACTTTTATTCTATATGCTTCTTCAAATCACAATGTGATATGTCACAGCATGATTCCTAGTTTGCACTTCGTAGTGCACAATAAATATAGAGAGAATATTTGTAGCGCTAGCCCTTTCTTGAGCACAATGTCATTCCTATTACTTTTTGGGATTCTTGAATTGGCCATAAGGCCCATAACTACATATTGAATGTCAAATAGTCAATTATAACTTTTCCTATAGAGGATTGAATTTCATACAGATACATGATTTTGTTTTTATATAAAATTGATTATCCATAATCGAATGCATGACGTAGACAACGATATGGATATGAGGACTGATGTATACATTATTCAGATAACAATCTCCAACTTAGTTTACTGTAGAGGGGAGGGAGTACCTGGCGAGCTTGAGTTTGCTGCATAACAGAATCAAATTGACCGCGAGCCAATTGAACATATCCAATGGCTCGGCCAGCCAACCTCCCTGCTGTTCTTGCAATCACTGGCAGGTCTTTTGGCCCTTTTACATTTAAATTAAAATTGCTCATCAAGCCTGTTCACCAGTTCCATTTTCTGACAACAAATATATGAAAGAAAGAGACAGAGCGGAAGTTACCAATAAGAGCAGCGGTGGCTCCAAGGATCAGGAAGAGCTCACCGTACGAAATGCCAAGCATTTAATAGTCTAGGCCTCACTCAGTGCAATTCAAGAACCATCAGAAAGGGGACTCTACGACGGATAGGGGAGGGGAATCTCCGAAGTCGCGACTAGGGCTCGGCTTGAATACCTCGAAATCGGGATGAGGAACAGGGAGTAATTCTCATTTACTCCAGTCGGATCGGGTCATATGATTTGGGTTCAAATATAATCCGGTCAGTCCAAACTAAAGCATTTTTAACAAAAACTAATTAACATATGCACGTATAAATAAATCAATTAAATTTTTAGTTACGATTCTTATTTATAATTATGTTGTGTTTATGTAAGTTAAAAGAAATGTATTTAACATTATATTATTTGAAATTTATGTGAGTAAGATATAACAATGTTATATTATTATTATTTACTGATATATTATCATTCAATCAAGTTGTTGAGTATCATATGTATATTTTTAAAATTAAAAGAAAATGTGACATCATTATAATTAAATTATCTATTTCGTGTTTTATTTTTAATTTTCATTTGTATTGTAAATTTAATTTTTTTGGTTTGTAACTTTTGGGTAATTATATTTATGTAACATATTGATTTATACTAACATATAAAATATAGCATAAATAAAGTTTCTAAAAGTGTGTTATATTTTAATTATATTTTAAATTTTATTATTTAAGTTTTATTGAGATAATTTACTTTTACTCTACATTAAAAATAATTTAGTACAAAGTTGAGCTTTTTCTATATAACTTATTAAATAACTTGCTAGAATTCATTTAAAGTTATTAACTCAAATTAACTTAAAATTATTTATTAATTAATTTTTTTCTAAATTCATTAAATAGATGAATGAATTTTAAAATTAATGTCTACTTATCAATTTATTATAATTTTAAAAATAATAATTTATTAAATACCACATGTAACTTATAAAGTTATTTTAGGTCATGTATCAATGATAAGTGACAAAATTGTCCAAAAATAATTCTCATCCTCATCCCACTTTTAATATGTTATAGATTGTAGATTATAAAGTATAGATAAGAATCGAAATAGCGGAAATGTTATAATTGAGAATTATATAAGTGGATTACAATTTATGAAACTGAAGAGGTAAAATAAGATGAAAAAGTGGAATCTGAAAATCAGAGGTTAAGATGAAGTTGAATGAAAAATAGCAGGACGATTCAACTTGACCATAAGCGAAGATGAAATTAATACATAAAATAGGTGAGAGATAAAAGAGAGTCGTGAATTTGTGAGTGAGATATAGAGAAAGAGAAGGGATTGGGGTCAAAGAGATGAGAGATGGAGTTGAGAGTGATTGGTGATAAAAGGGGAAGGAAGGGTAGAGTGAGATATTTGTGAGAAAATGGTGTTAAAAATGTTTTCAAAATAATTCTTTTTAATGTTTATAAATTATCAAATAGTAGGTATTGTCCAAGGTTACCAAAAATGGTTTTAAATCACGGTTGCGATTTACCTAGTTTGCAATAAGGGTGTCGTAGAAGTAGGGTGTAATAAGAATTTTGTAATATATCGTGATCCTGAGATTTAGGATTTATAGCAATTCAAATAAAACGATTATTTTTTCATTTGTGAAAGACAACAACAATTTCTTACATTTGATTGAATATTATCAACATTTGACTGTATTTTATCTATTTTTTCTTTTGTTTAAACCGAACACTATTTTAACAAAAAACTTATCAATATCATTTGTTATTTAACATTATGATATTAGATATTAGATATTTATTTCACTTTCTATATAAAAGTGTACATATTGATTCAAAATTACTTATATAAAATAAATAACAAATAATATATTTGGGTTTTTTCAAACAATTTTTTTTTATTTTACAATTAACAAGTCAAAAAAGGAGGGCAACGAAAACTGTTGAACAAATGGGGTGAATTCTAAAAATTTTTGAAAAAAAAATTACAAAAATGATTGGAGTAAATAATTTAATTATCAAATTAATCTGGATACATGTGTAATTTTGTTAACTAAATTAGTTAGTCTGACCAGTTTCGAATATATTTACAACTTTTTTTCCGCCATTGTTGCATCTCGTACGAAAAGATGACTTTTTGGTCATTTTCTGTAAAAAAAAATTGGAAAACAAACTGAGCCTGAACATTTTGGGCAAAATCTATAAAAGAAAAGCCCACTACTCGTTAGTCGTTACTAAAGCTCTCCTACTCATTACAAACAAAAACTCTTAATAATTTAAATCTCGTTTAACAGTCAAGATAATATTATATTAAATTTATCAGATTGTACTGTACTTGATTAAATAATACTATCAAATATTTGATGTCGTATTAGTTAAAAAATTATTTTATTTATACAATGTTTGACACACAATATTAGTGGATTATAAAACTGTTTGTCATGATTTGATCTAGAAAAACCTATTTGAAACTCATTAGCATGTTATTTTACATTTTCAACTATAAAATAAATTATCTCATTCATGCTACTAAACATAATATATAAATTTAAACTTATCTAAATAACAATAATTAATACACTAAAAAATATCCAGAAACATCATCATTCATTTATATCATTTACGATAATATCCAACAAAAACTATTTCATAATATTCTCTCAATTTCTATGTTCATCTCTGACATGGCAGGTCTAGAGAATATTCATACAAAAACTATTTTACAAAGGGCAGGTCCAGAGACGTCCCATTTTGTTATCATATCATTATTATCTTACCCATTTGATTTCAACTTTCAAAAGCATCCAAGAGACCCACACATAATAAAGGTTAAACATGAGGTAAAGGTAGTTTATCACTTTCTAGTTCTTTAATTCAAAACAATCTCAGTTTCTCACTTAAGGAAAAGTTTCCACATCTTAATTTCTGTGTATCCTTTATTGATTCCAGGAATATGGAAAACTTAGCTTTCGATATCGCTTCTTATTATCATGGAAAACAAAACAAAGTTATCATCCAACAAATGTTGATAATCGATAATTACCTCTACAAGCCTCTCTTTCTCAACCTCCCCAACCCCCCCCCCCC
>QANY01002723.1:451531-471522 GCA_003255025.1 Datisca glomerata
ACACACACACAGAACACACGGCACACGCAAAAAAGTATTCGAAGATTCAAAAACAATTATTGAATTTCAGGAACAAATACACAAAAAAAATCTGAAGACAATACTGATTAGTTAAAATATAGTGCTGAAGTAGTGGCTGCTAAAAGATAGGTTAAACTAGATTTAAATCAGATGATTATGCTCGAAATGCCCACAATAGAGATTACTGAACGAACAAGTTCTACAACTTCAAAAAGAGTACTTGCATTTTGTTTCCGTGTCCGTAAGAAAAAATCATCGAAACTGCTACTATCAAAGTTTTATAATCAAAACAAATTCAAACATTTCTTAACTACAATAGATTTTCAGCCATTCAAACGAGATTCTGAAGATAAATTATTCAAACACCAAAATGAGAAAAACCAAAATCAAAAACCTAAAAAAATCAGTTCATCTAATAATTTCACATAAATAATCACTAATTTCAGAGATGCATAGGATTCAGAATAAAAAACCTATAGATTCAAAGATCCAAAGATTCAGAAACCCAAAGGTTTTTTATCAGAAATTCAGAGAAACAAAAACCTATATCTACGAAGAAGGAAAAGAAGAGAAGAAGAAAGAGAAGAGGAGACGAAGAGGAGAAGAAGAAAGAGGAAGAAGGTCTCATCTGCGACGACAAAGCTGCCAGGTTCAGCGAGAGAGAGGCTTGAGGATCATTGGGTCTTTGCTCGTGCTTGTCGTGTGGGTATCGTCTGTCTCGGTCTTCATTTGTCCTGCTTAGTCCCCCTCTCTGATGAAAGGACAAAATAATCCGGTGTTGGTCGGACTAATCAGTCCCATCCTATTAGCTTATACGGAAGAGATTTTTGGTCCAAAACGTTGGACATTATTATTTTAATACTGTCTAATCTCCTAATACTGTCCAGTCCCCTACTAAACAAGCCCTTATTCTCCTCAGTCACTCTGAGCAGCATGCTCTAACCAGAGTACTCAATTGAAGCTACAAAAGACTATCATTTTTAGAAAACGCGTGAGGCCATTAGAAAGCGCTCAACCTGGTGAGAAGTGCTAGTTGTCAACTAAATATTTGCGCCTTTAATGTCCTTTGAACTTCAGCGAGACAAGCTTTTTGGAATTGGGGTAGCGAGGATTTATGGGCACAAATGAGATCGGGTTAGTGATTCAAGATCAGCTACTTTGGCGTTTTCCAGCATTCGCATTGTTGTCATATTCTTCTCCAACATTTTCCACTGCTTTTGCCTTTAACTCCTTCATACCATCTTCTCCTCTTGCCTCTTTGTCGTTATTCTTCAATTGAGCTTCCTCGTCGTCCTTTTGTTGCAACTTCTCGCTGGCCTCTAGGTTGACCTATTTTGCATATGGACCCTTGCGTTTTCTTGTTCTTCCGCCATGGTCTGTTGGCTTCTCTCTCAATGCTGCAGAGCTACAACCATTCTGCATCTTCACAAGCTTTGTCCAATGTTATGAATTCTGATTCCATGGTTGAACGAGTTATACAGGTCTGCTTAGTAGACCTCCACGAGATAGCTCCACCACCTAGGGTAAACACATATCCATTAGTAGATTTAGTCTCTAAACTGTCTGATAACCAGTTAGCATCATTAAATCCATCTATCATCGGTGGATAGGTTGAGTAATGCAGTCCGTAGTTCATTGTGAATTTTAAGTACTTTACTACTCTCACCAATGCACTCCAGCACTGTCTGAGGAGTACTCGTAGAGCTTCACTACTTCGATTCTTTATACATGTTTATACATATCGAATCATGACCTCCATTTCAGCGTATCGTGGGGAAGTTGGATAGAGGGTCTTGCCCCATTTTATCCATCACGCGGGTTTTTATCAGTTCGAGGTATCTTTCTTGCTAGCACTCATGAGTTTGATTCCCCATTTTCTCCATCACACACGGGTTTTTCATCTAGTTCGAGGCATCTTTCTTGCTAACAGTCATGAGTTTGATTTCCTCTCTCAATAAAAGCACCAAACAATAAAGGAATTCATAGTACGAATAAGAATTAGTGAGGGAGAGAATATTAAAGAGAGTAAATTGCTTGCATTCACTAGCTTTTTGAATTACAATAACGTTTATTCTAAGTTGAGAATTGAATATACATAACTGTTATAACAGCAAAATTAGGGATGGGGAAGACTAGGAGAAATGGTTAGAGACGAATTTAACTTGGTCTCTGATTGCACTTTTCCCTTATCAATTTGAACTGATGATCTAATCTAGCGGTGGTGATCCCTTAACATTGTTATCCGTGTGCTTTATCCATTTCTTCTCGTCTGATTGGCTTTGCAGTCTTATGTTGGTCCACGTGGACAATCAACTCATCAATCTTTGTACAACAACGAATAACTTTCAAACTAGGATCTAGTCTTTCGATGTTTCTGTTTTTAATAGGCTGAAACATAGTTAGAGATGTCAATTCGACTTGCAGATTTAGGTATCAAATGATTTTGGGGTGGATTCATTATATATATCACATATCGCGTTGATTCCAGTAGGGTGAAGATGTTGAGTGTTATAGGCATTCTCGGACTACCAATGACATGGCACCATATGGCATGCCACGACAAGTGCCTCTTCTCGATTTCAGGAAGAAGAATTGGAAAGTTGAGCTTGAGCTAATCTGACCAGTTCGGCCTCGCAAAGGAGCTTGGGTAACACCGAACCGCACAAATGAAGAGGCTTCGAGATGAGGATCTGACGGAGGGGCTCAGATAGCCCTATGTTAGGCATCATCATTGTTCGCCGAAAGTCACACTCCACGTGGCATCTTCCCGTTCATGATAGTTGCCACTCAACTTTAGTCGTCATAAGGAAGCGTCGAGTCAGCCACCAAACGGTCGCATCCACCATATCCGATAGGATTAAGGCAAATCGACAATAAATGCACGCTCCTTCACATTAGCTCGGGGGATAAAGGAATTTAATGTTGTCCTCAACTCGTCATATTAACAAAAAGTGTCATCTCTCCCGAAACTTACTCAACACACATCCCTCTTCCAAGGCCAGGTATTAATATCCCCTCTACAGGAAATTTAAGGTATGCAACTCTCTCATAAAGAAAAATCTGCCAAATTTTCTCCAGGATATTTACTTAAGCATGAGAGCCTCTTTCGACGAGGAAGCCACCCCCAGTTTACTTCGCCTTTAGAGTTCTTCGTTTGTGTTGAGAGAGGATCCCCACATGGAGGAGAGATTGCACACCACCTCATAACAAAGATTTTTTGTAACAACAGTTGGCGTACTCTGTGGGGATTTGACAACAAAGCTGCCCTCTCCCTCCAAACACTTGAAGTAGCTTACTCCGCAAAAGCATAATCAGCTTGGCATCCTCATCTCGCTCCGATGAAATTCATGATGGGTTGATAGTCGAAAATAAGGACCCACAATCCTCATCGCTGAGGGAAGAACCTCCCACCGCCGCTTTGGTCATGTTGTGGAAGAAGAAATAGTCAGTAAGTTCCCTCTCCAGGGCAATCAGGAAAATGAGTAAAGAAATGATGACCCTCGCCTACGTTGTTCAGCAGGGCCCTTCCTTGTTACCCACAGACACTATCCCTCATAAGCAAAAGGAATTACGAATCGTGCGTCCTAAATAGGGGAGCCAAGGAGGATGACCGCTTGGGAAAAGGAAGGTTGCCCCCGACGTGGAAGAACGAACTAGAGGTGGGGATGACTGTTCTAGAAAAACCGCCAGACACAAGAAGGTGACGAACCAAACTAGCGAGAGCTCAAGACCGTGGATCAAGATACATAAGCTCTAATTGGAGGTGGAGGACTAAGAAGGGAACGGGGGCAAACTGTCAGGGCCTCTGTCGAGACTTTCTTAGGGCAGACTGAGTCCCCATTTTCAGTGGAAATCCAAAGGGCATAACTCCCCCCAAAGTTCAAGATGCCCTCGATCGCCCACTACAACGAGACCAATGACCCATTTGTGCATATGGAAATCTTGAAGGTCTGGATGGACCTGTATCAGTGTTGGTCATTGCGGCGCGTGCACGGCGAAAGCGTGAAGACGCGTGGCCTTCTAAAAAATCAAGCTTTTAATAAAAATTAAATTTTTTTAATAAAATAAAGCTTGCGCCACACCACGATAACCAAATAAAAATTCTTATTGAAAAATATTTTTCAATCAGTCAGGATCCGTTATATATTTATAAGTTAAATCTATAACATATAATGTTAGGAATCATATATCTCTTGTAGTCTATATCAAGTGTCCTTGTAAACAACTGATCGATCCTCTATTCCCATGAAATCGTTCCAACGATCAGTAGGCTTCGAGATCCACACCAATGTCTTCCAAGTCAATCATCAACGCACTAGAACGTGTGTGGCCACGTAGAATATTACAAGACACTTTTTCTGCCTCTAGATGTTCTCAACACGTGAGATCTAGAGATTTATTGAGAATGACTTTAATAAGACAATTCTCTAAAAGAACATGATGAATATTCTTTTAGAGATTTGATTAATGTTCAATCACAAAAGGAAATCTATCTGACATCACTCGTGTTTTCAATTCAACTATTGGTTGGCGAACTGATGATCTGATCAATTGATTCTCTCCTTTTCTTTCAACAACTAAGGCCATTAGAGTAATATCTGTATATATTCTTGATAATGGTGTATCCGATTTTTAGGGATAAACTGAAATAACATTTAATTATAAAATTATCAATTATAGTGGGACTCACTATAATTGTGCACAACTGCACTGCCGCATGGCACTGCAGTGTGTCATGAGCCAGCACATGGCACTATAGTGTTGCACACTCACTACTGTAGTGTCACGTGGCAGCACAATAGTTTATGTCAATTTCTGATACTTTATCGGTGATTGATATGTGGCACCACAATAGTGAGTGTCAATTTCTGATACCTTATCGGTGATTGATACTTGGCAATTACTATGAATTAAATATTTATTTTAATCACATAATTATCTAGATATCAGTTAATTTAAAATTAATATATATGATTAACCCTATCAACTAACTTATATGTTATTTCATAAACAACAGATTTAGTTGATTTAAACTATTTAATAATAATTCAATTATCTAACTTCACAAATTAGATATTATGTCTCACTTATCGCTAATAAAAAACCCGATAATTATATATATTCCAAAAATTATATTTAAATATATAAATAATTCAATTAATTAATTATACATAATTATCTCATAATTATATACTTGCCTCAGAATAAAAATTTCTTTTACAAGTCAGTCATTTTCTCATGTCTTGAAATACTCACACCCTAGAATGCGTAGTATAGAAGTGACTTGAGGACCATGGACCTATAATCCTAAACTCGAATAAACCAGATTATTAATTAAATAATCTTATTTATTAATTCTATTATTACTCCACTATAATTATGAAATTGTACTCCTAGATGTTATAGAATGTATTTACAGAGTATTCTCATGTAGTCCACTGACATAATCATTTCATGTAGTTATGTCCTCCAATTAATGGTTCGTAAATTCGAACTGGTCAAAATTACCATTTTACCCTTCTAATAACTTCTAGATCCTTAAGTACCATTAATCCACTAGTGAGTGGCTAGTTTAAAATCTTATTATAAATTTGAGCTCAATAACCATTCAGTTCCAGAATTAACATTTAAGAGAACCAATATACGATCATTTAGGAAAGTTTAGATTCTAAATCTTGTAAGATCATGTCCCCAGCCATCTACATCACTGAATCACCAAAATAAAAGTCACTAACTTGATTAACAAACAAACCTTAACGAGTGAATTAAAAGATCCAGTAGACATGTATAGGAGTTTATGACTACACAGGATTCAGAATGATCTACATATAATCATCGAATTGATGTGTATTAAATCTTTATGATAAACGAAACGTTAATAAGGATATTAATTCACAACGATCATGTCGTATATAATCTTATTATATAAAGTACTTTCACTAAGATGCCTATTCACATCAATGATCTGGATCTAAATCATAAGCATTCATAATATTTAGTGAACCGTATTAGCAACCATTCATTCAAGATTACATACTTTAATATGTTGCTGATAATTTTATTCATTATCTATGATCTTAATATTCTCATACTAATATAAGATCATAATCTCATTAATGAATATGAAATTTTTCAGATATTTAAATAAATTATTCAACAATAATATAAAAGAATAATTATAAAAAAATATAATCCTCTTTAAATTTTATATCAAAATGTCAATACGCGTGCTTTGAGAGCATAACCCCCAACAATCTCTCACTTTCTCTAAAGCAAATGTGGCAACTCTCTTAATCTCATGTTACGCATGCGACCCTAAAATGACTTCGCAGGAAGTGTCTTTGTAAAAGGATAAGCCAAATTCTGTTCTGATGCTATCTCCATAACAGTCACATCCCCTCGATGCATGATCTCTCTTACAATATGATATTTCCTCTCTATGTGATTGCCCCTCTTATGACTCCTCGGTTCCTTGAAATTCCCTACCGACCCACTGTTATCACAGTACATGATTAGTGACTTGTCCATATATGGAACTACTTCCAGATCAGAATAGAACTTTCTAAGCCACACTACCTCTTTCGCAGCTTCACAAGTTGTTGTATATTCGGATTTCATAATGGAACCTACAATGCTGGATTATTTAATATTTCTCCAAATTACAGCTCCTCCACTTAGGGTGAATATTGATCCAGATGTCGACTTTCGACTGTCTCTGTCTGATTGAAAATCAGAATCAGTATATCTAGTGGGGTTCAGGTCTCCACCTGAATAAACAAGCATATAGTTTCTCGTTCTCATAAAATACGAAAGGCTATCTTGGCGTCCATTTTCCATATCTCATAGTCAAAACTAGCGGCTATGGACAAAAGGTTGTGAATAGATTTCTAGTTTAAATAATTCAGAATTATTTAACGCGTGTCCAGTCGATTTAAGCATATACAACCTGTTTACAATTTTAGCATGACAGATATCGAATCCATTCTTAGAAATAATAAAGTCGTTATTAATGAAAAAAATTTCGAATAACCGTTCTTACAAAAATGAAAGAGAAATCAAATTCCTCGAAAAACTAGAATTATAATAAACATCGTTCAAAACTAAGTAATTATATCTAAAAAGTAAACGAGATGTCTCTAATGCTTTACTTTACACAAGAGCGCTACTGCCAACTCTCAAAATGACCTCGTCATCAGCTAGCTCCCTTGATGAATCAAGCATCCGCAAAGAAGAACATACATGGTTCGCGGCTCCTGAATTAAGTATCCAGGATGACAAATCATATTCCATTAAACAAGCTTCAAGTGCAAGTAAATCATATTTACCTTTCTTTTTTAGCTCAGAGAGATACTTGTTACATTTTCTCTTCTAATGACCTTCAACCCCATAACGGAAACACTTTCCGTTGGGCTTGCTAACTTTCTTGTTCTTCTTAGCTTTCGGCAATATCTTGGCTTTCTTTACTCTTTTGTTCTTACTCTTGTCCTTACCATTATTATTCTTCCTTTTCTTATTCTTAACAATATTGGAAGAAAGCTTTTGCTCGGCAATATTTACCTCACCCTCTTTGATCATTTTAAGGTTGAGTGACTCAAAAGTTTGCAGTATATTCAACAATTGGGTCATGTTGAATTACAACTTGTTTAAAACATAGTTGGTCGTGAACGCAGAAAAAGTGGTGTGAGCGACTCTAGTACGATACTAACTTGAGTTCGCTCATCAATGGTCGCTCCATGTACTTCTGCCTCGTGCATTATGTTGATCATGTTCAAAACATGTTCTCGAACAGAAGTACCATTCCTCATCTTAGTTGTCATATAGCTTCTAGTGGCCTCATGACGACTTTAATCAGAATGCTGCCCAAACATTTCCTGTAAAGATTCCATAATCTCACAGGCAGTCTCCATGCTTTCATGCTTGGTTCTCAGAACATCATTCATGTAGCATGTAGCACTTTGCCTTGTTGTTTGATATGATCCAAAAATCATATTTGTCCGTAACATTCTTAGGGGGGTTAGCTGCGGGCTTCTCAGAACATTCCTCACTAAGAATGAACTTATGGTTCTCACAAATCAGCATTAAGTTCATATTTGATTTCTAACATACGAAATTATCACCATTCAAATTTTGAAGAGCGAGTAAAACAGTAACAGGGTTGCCCATGGTAGACATAATATTGATAACTAAAATTTAAAACATACATGATTCAATATAATTGATAATATATAGAATTCGAAAAGTAAACATAATACATGAATGCAATCATTATAAACACATAAATTTAGTATTTATTAATCACGATAAAACAACTCAACGATTAATGTACTGTCTTAGGGTCAGTCAGATTAATCTCAGACTGTCTATGAGCATACTCATCCTTATTAATTAAAACTTAAAATATCTCATATTTTATCTTTTAACAATAAAATATCGCTTGTTCGGTCAAGTCACGACTATCCACATGAAAGTTTAATTGTGACTTTATGAGTATAACCCATCATTTCAGATTTCTTGACATCATTTAGAATATGTCGCCTTAAGGTCGATCAAAACTAAACTACATCACTTCCTCCTATCTTCATAAGAAGTTCAACCTTGATATCAGTACAGCTTGAAACCTTCCTTAGGGAGATGAAAACAAAGTCGTCTCGAGGCCCTCACTGCACCTCACTGTGTTGTACTAATGATGAGATCATAGGTTACAGCGACATGTTAACCTTCTCTCACTCACTATTTTAGGATAAAGTGTTTCTATTTTAACTAATCAATTAATTCCAAATTAATTACTAGTTAAAATAACAACCCTATGAATATTTAATTATCAGTTACTCCAATGGGTCTAAGTTCATTTAACTTTCTGAAGTGTCTAAGTCATGATTAGGTGAATTTAGATTAACTAATTAATTATATTCATCAATTGATTTCATCCAACTGATAGTTCAACTGATTTTGTCAAAGACACTCACCAAACAGGATCTAATTTTATTATCACCCAAGAAAACCCATTTTTGGTATATTTTTGTAAATATAACTCGGAAGAACTATGCATTTTGAAGGATATAATTTTACTCGCATGCATATAATACAAATATGGCAGACATCCATGGAGGAATTTTATGTTTTGGACACAATCGTTGTTGCTTAATTCAAATTAACAGATTAGGAGACTAGCTTCAATGCAAGAAGATAATAATCATTCTACTTATCCAAAAAGAAGAAGATAATCATTCAGCATTCATATAATCTGCATTAATAATCAAGTTCTTCGCTGCTAAATATTCATTACAAATATAATGATCATGGACTTAGGTTAACCTAAAGGTTATTATAGCCTTTCGTGTGGTGTGATTATCAAGTTTTAACTAATTAAAACCTAGCAGTTTAGATGCAATTGATCTCATAAAGTAATACATATAAATATATTAGAACAATCCTAATAAATCATGTTTATACAGATGAGATGCATGATTAAATCAAACTGTGTGAGATTTTCATGTGTGGCATGTGATCGACTAATGCATGGACATATTATCAAACATAACAATTAAATAATTATTTAATAATTAAATAAAATAATAAGGGACCGAGTGACTATTAGGTATTTTTAAATTATAACTCTTGAAATAAATAAATAAAATTACAAAGCAGACTTCAAGAATACATATTTTCCAAATATTGCTTTCTCCTTCTGATGTTTATCTTCATAATTTTCAAGTTTTGAACAAAACCCTTTTAAATTAGAAAAACTATTTTTCTTAATTAAAACAATTTCTATTATTATCTATTTTAATATAGTTGACTTTGACTTAGTCAAATAAAAATTTTATTTGATTTGGTCAAAATTGGATCAAACTCAATCAACTTTTTAATTTTTTATTTTCATAAGATCAAAAATTAATAATTAATTTTAAAATTACATTAATTTCAAAATTTAAGTGGATAATTAAAAGAGTATGGGGTTTAATGAAACACTTATGTGATGGGTTGGTTGTCACCGACGATAGGACTCTCCGATCGTCGCCCATCACCACCGCTGCGCGTCTCACCACCGGCAGCCGCCAGTCGCGCCGGACAACCATTGTTCACCACTGGTACAGTATCGTCGGCACTGTTCACATCCGTTGAAACAGTAAATTTCTAGCATGAACATTGTTTTCGCATGAACAGTAAATTTCTGCCATTCGTCTCATGCGTTCTTTGTCTTCTCGCATTTGGAATAATTACAATATATCCAAAAAAAATTACAAAAATTTCTACATCAATTCAGCTTACACAAGATCTAGGAAAAACTAAAACAAAGCCTAACCCAATAATCATCATACAATTAATGATCCATTCTTTTCCATACATTAAACAAAACATAACCATCCATCATCATATATATCTCATATTATATGAATAATGCAAAAAAAAAAACATTCTCACACATTTAACATATAAATATATAAAGACCGTTCTGACATCACTTGCTGGTCGTCGTGGCGCGTGCGCGGCGAAAGCTTGAAGGGGCATGACCTTTTAAAAAATTAAAATTTTAATAAAAATCAAATCTTTCAATAAAATAAAACTTGTGCAACGCCACGATAACCAAATAAAAACTTTTATTGAAAACTATTTTTCAATTAGTCAGGATCCATTATATATTTATAAGTTAAATCTACAACATACATGGTTAGGAATCACATACCTCTTGTAGTATATATAAAGTCTCATTACAAAAATCGATCGATCCTCACCAATGTCTTCCAAGTCAATTCTCAACGCACTAGGTCGCGTGTGGGCACGTAGAATATTATAAGACACTTTTTATGTCTCTAGATATTCTCAACACATGAGATCTAGAGATTTATTGAGAATGACTTTAGTCAGACGATTCTCTAAAAGAAAGTGATGATTATTTTTTAAGAGATTTGATTAACGTTTAATCATATAAGAAAATCTCTTTGACACCAATCGCATTCTCAATTCAATTCTTAATTGACGAACTAATAATCTAATCAACTGATCATCTCCTCTTTTTTCAACAACTGAGGCCATTAGAATAATATCATTATATATTTTAGATAATGGCATATCAGATTTTTAGGGATAAACTAAAATGATATTTAATTGTAAAATTACCAATCACAGTGGGATCCACTGCAATTGTGCACAACTGCAGTGCCACATGGCACTACAGTGTTTCACACTCACTTCTTTCATGTCACGTGGCATCACAGTATTCCATGTCAAATTCTGATACCCTATCAGTGATTGACACGTGACAATTATTGTGAATTAAATATTTATTTTAATCAGATAATTATCTAGATATCAGTTAATTCAAAATCAACATATTTGATTATCCCTATCAACTAACTTATCTGTTATTTCACAAATAACATACTTAGTTGATTTAAATTATTATCTAATAATAATTTAATTATCTAATTTCACAAATTACATATTCTGTCTCACTTATCGATAATTAAAAAATCAATATATATAATTTCCAAAAATTATATTTAAATATTTAAATAGTTCAATTAACTAATTCTTGATTAATTAATCACACATAATTATCTCATAATTATGTACTTGCCCTAGAATAAAAATTCATTTTGCAAGTCAGTCCTTTTCTCATGTTCTAAAATAGTCACACATTAGACATCGTAGTATAGAGGTGACTTGGGGACCATAAACCTATAATACTAAGCTCCAATAAATCAGATTATTAATTAACTCTTTAATTAAATAATCTTATTTATTAATTCTATTATTACTCCACTATAAATATGGAATTGCACTCTTAGAGGTAGAATGTATTTACAGAGTATTCTCATGTAGTCTACTGATATAATTATTTCATGTAGTTTTGTCCTCCAATTATTGGCTCGTAAATTAGAACTGATCAAAATTACCATTTTACCCTTCTAATTACATTTTGATCCTTAAGTACCATTAATTAACTAGTGAATGACTAATTTATAATCTTATTATAAATTTGAGTTCAATAACTATTCAGTTTCAGAATTAATATTTAAGAGAACATATATACGATCCGTTAAAAAACTTAGATTCCCAATCTTGTAAGAACATGTCTCCAGCTATCCACATCGCTAAATCTCTAAAACAATAGTCGCTAGCCTAATTAACAAATAGACCTTAATGAGTGAATCAAAAGATCTAATGACATGCATAGGAGTTTGTGACTACTCAAGATTCAGACTGATCTACATATGATTATCGACTTGATGTGTATTAAATCTTTATGATAAACGACACGTTAATAAAGATATTATAATCTTATTATATAAAGTACCTTCACTAATATATCTGTTCACATAAATGATCTGGATATAGATCAGACGTATTAATAATGCTTAGTGAACCTTACTAGCAACCATTCATTAAAGATTTCATACTTTAAAATATTGTTGACAATTTTATTCACTGTGTATGATCTTAATTCTCTCGTACTAATACAAGATTACAGTCTCATTAATGAATATAGAATTTTTAGATATTGATATAAATTATTCAACAATAATTTAAAAGAGCAATTATAAGAAAATGTATTCATCTTTAAATTTCATATCAAAATGTCAATACACATGCTTTGAGGGCATAACCCCCAACAATCACATCCTGGAACCCCTTATGTGTAAGTTGCTCTGCTTGACACAGCAGGCCTGCCCAGAAATGGATAGGGCAGCTCAAGCCAAACTCCATTCATTTGTTAGTTGAGCTACCCCGATTGTTCGTATATCAATTTTTGAGGGGGATGGAGAGAAGGAGGCCAGCCCCCTACCTAATGACAGTGAAACAACGACCTAATGCGTCATTGAAAGGCTACATGAACTGTTTCAACCTAGAAACCCTGCAGGTTGATAACGCTAGTTAGGATATAATGGTGGTCACACTAAGAAATGGGATCACTTATTCGAAGATAAGGTGATCATTGGCCAAGCACGACTATGTTTCCCTTACTGAGCTCAAAACTAGGATCCAAAAGTACGTAACTGCTGAGGAGGTAATCCGAGGTGAGAGGGAACTAAAGAGGCTAGGAGTTGGGAACTCCTATAAGGGAAGGACTCGCAATAAGATAAACACACTTGTCCTTCCAGGCCCTTTGATCTAGCACCTACCTCATCTGAAATCCCCCCGCACCTCACCGGCCTGCGTGATTGGAAGAATCTTCTAGAAAGTCACTTCATCACCTATACCCCCCTCACGGCTAGACGGGAAATTTTTTTCAACATCATCAAGGACAAGAGCCTGTTGAAGCAGCCACATGTGATATGAACGCCTGAGGAGAAGAATGATACCACTAAGTACTGTAGGTATCACAAGGATTCGAGGCACGACATAGAAAGTGTTTTGACTTCCTTGAGAATATTAAGGCTCTGATACAAATGAGATATCTCAAGTAATTCATGGCTAGTCATATAAATCGTGGGGACAACAAACCCCCAAGAAGCTGCACCAATCATGTTTTTTTTACATGAAACTTGGCTATAACGGGTAAACCCTGTTACATTTGTAGGTCTCTGAATAATCTTCTATTTGATATCTTACAAGGCACGTGGTTCCACTCGAGTCAAAAGTTTTGCCCTCTTGAAGTTGACATGCGTGTGTCACGATCCGCATGTTCCAGAAATTCTAAAGCTGCATTGATCATGTTTTTTACAAACAAAACTAGGATGCAACGGGAAAAACTTTTTTCACATGTAGGTCTCTGAGTAAGCTTTGATTTGATATCTTACGAACCACGTGGTTTCACCCGAGTTAAAAGTTATGACCTCCGGAAGTTGACCTGCGCGTGCCAGTATCCATGTGTTCCAGAAATTCTAAAGCTTCATCGACCGTGTTTTTTTACTCAAGAATGGGCTGTGAAGGTAAACCCTATATTACCTGTAGGTTTCTGAATAAGCTTCGATTTGATATTTCGCGGGCCACGTGGTTCCACCCAAGTCAAAAGTTATGCCCTACAGAAGTTGACCTATGCATGCCACGATCCATCTGTTCTAGAAATTCTTAAGCTGCACTGTCCGTGTTTTTGGAATACAAACTGTGCTTGGACTTGTAAAACCTATCGCACTTGTTGGTCTCTAAATAAGTTTCAATTTACTTTCTTACGGGACACGTGGTTCCACCTGAGTCGAAATTTATGCCTTCTAGAAGTTGACATGCACGTGCCTTGATCCGTCTGTTCCAAAAATTCTAAAGCTGCACTGACCATGTATTTTGGAATTGAAACTAGGGTGCAACAGCTAAAACCTGTTACACACGTATGTCTCTGAATAAGCTTTGATTTGATATCTTACGAGCCACGTGGTTCTACTCGAGTCAAAAGTTATGCCATCCGAAAGTTGACCTGCGCGTGCCACGATCCATCTGTTCCGAAAATTCTAAAGTTGCACCATCTGTGTTATTTTGGAAAAATTGGGCTGTGTCATGTAAACCCTGTTGCACATGTAGGTCTCTGAATAAGCTTCAACAAAGCAGAAAGGGTGGAGAGATAACCCAAGCAGAGAGATTATTGACCCTGCAGCCTCATGCCGGAAGTCAAGATGATATTTAAGGGTCTAAGCGATTTGGACTCTAACCGGAAGTGGAAGGCATTAGCTCAAGAGGCGGGACATCCATTGGTTCCCAATGTCCTCCCACGACCACCTCAATCCAAAGGAGAGGAAGCAATCGTGTTCACCGAGGAAGAGGCACATCAAATTCATCAGACGCACGTTGATGCACTTGTCATTTCCCCGGTGATCATGAATCTTAAGGTTTGGTGGACCCTGGTTGACAACAGGAGCTCAGCCCACATCCTGAACTTTGACCTTCTTGCAGATGGGGCTAGACCCCAAGCAGATCTGCCAGTGCTCGTCCCCCTTAGTAGGATTCGGCGGACATGAGGACATGAGATCATCCTCGGTACAGCCCCACGACTCGCCACCAAACTAGTCAAATTCACGGTGGTAAGGTGCAACGAAATGTACAATCCCATCCTCGGCAGGCCCGCCATCCACAACTTCAAAGTGGTCCCCTCCACATATCATGGGGTAATGAAGTTCCCCACCCCAGCAGGAGTGGAATCAGTGAAGGGGGACCAGAAGACGTCGAGGGAATGCAATTAAGAGAAGTTTGATCAATGAAGAGCCTGCTTTACCATAAAAGATTGAAGGAAAAAGTTATGACTGGCGCAGTGCTCTAACCCACCAGTCGGGATCAGAAAGCAATGTCTGCTGAGCATACCAGCTCGTCAGACGGGAAATGAGATCTGGTTAGAGCAGAAATGCATGACTAGACTCCACAAAATAAAAAATGATGATTGGCATGGTGTTCTGGCCCGTCAGTCGGGATTAAAAAATGATGAGTGGCACGGTGTTCTAGCCCGTTAGTCAGGATAAAAAGTGAAGACTGACGCGGTGTTCTAGCCTGCCAGTTTGGATTAAAAGTGATGACTGATGTGGTATTCTAGTCCGTCCGTCGGGATAAAAAAGAAATGTCTGTTGTGTTGAAATTATGTTTATAAAGTAAGGTGTAATAAATTTTTATGAGTAAACAGTTATTTATTGACATTAATGTATTACTGATTTTTATGAATAAATGAAACTTTCCTTTAATTAAGTATGTTTGTAATTTACTTAAGTCATAAAACTATTATCAACGTAAGAAGAGTAAAGACCGAACAGTCTTCCAAACAAACTTTTCTGAGATAGTTTAGAATGTTATTCGCAGTCTTAGGATCGACTGGGCAATCGAGTATAATTATGACTGTTAGGTTGAACCAAAGGATGCCGGTCTCGGAGAATGAGAGTTGAGACTCTAACGGTTGATCTAGACTTGTTATGGAATATGTTAAATAGACTAGTAACCAATTACTTAAGAGAAAAGCTGTTTAGCTAGCTCAAAATCCAATTGTTACACCTTAAGGATATTTTCATAATTACTTTAATTGTGAGGTGAATACGAAACTTGACTTAGTTGCTTGCAATCTTTGATATGCCGAATGAGTGAGTTCAAATTACAAGAAAATACCTCAGCTGTTGGGATCAGGATTCAACTATGTTGGAGTTCCGTGATTCACAAAAATTGATGGGTGTGTGAATAAATAAACCGGTTCTGGTACTTGAGTCATTGAATAAGACATGGTGATCTGTATGAGACACTTCACTAATATGTCTTTTTTATTCACAGTCAATAAAGATATTAAGAAAATAATAACTAGAGAGATAAAATAGTAATTTTATATCCGCTCATGTTATTGATATTCATGAAGGGTAATATCGTGAAATATTCCGTGGACGGTGAAATGAAAATGTTTATTTACACAAACAGAAAATGTGTCGCACATGAATCAATAGTTGATTCAGCATCGGACTTATAGTGGAGTCGTACGATGTCAGGATTAAATACGTAAAAAAATTTATGGAGATAAATTAGCCGGGTATTTGAATCCCATAGCTTTATTCGTGTGGATTCATTCAGTCTCAAGAGTAGCTTATAAGGACATGAATGAGAAACAACGCCAGTTGGACTAAAAACTTGTTTTAGACCAAGATACACTTTTCCAAACTCATATGTGATGATTGCATCACTAAATTAGTGAAGACCAAAATTAATTTAAATTAATTAATTTTTTATTTTTTAATTATTGGATGATTAGTAAATAAAAGAAATTAATTAATTAATTGATAGAGATCAATTTAATTTATCAATTTGAATTGATGAATTTGGACACAATCTTGATTCTAGGGGAGATGTAAAAATCACAGATAGCAGTACACAAGGAGATAATTTTCAGTAATTTAACATACATGGATATATGTGAAAATTCTGTAACTATCAGATAATGGATTGCATCATTATCCCTATGGCTAACCCTATCCCTGTGTTGATCAGAGAAGAAAAAGTTTCTCTCTCCTCCCCACACACAGTTGCCGCCGATTTTGACAGTAGGAATAGGAAAATTTTGTTTTCTCTTTTAATCGTTGTTTTAAGAGCTCACACTCAATTCCTACAAAAATCCTTTTACTTCTGATTCTAACGAGTGGTTGTCGATGTAAGGATCAATTGATAGCTCTGCGAATCTCAATTTCGAAGAACGCGAGATAGAGAATTGGATCCCGCCAAATTAGTATTTCTTCATTTATTGAAAAGGTATAAAATGTTTTAATCTTTTCTCGATACGTTTATATGATTATGCATGATCATTGATTGGTTTGTGTTTATTTGGATTAGACGTTTGTATGAAAACTTTTTGGAATTCCGTCCATGAACTTATCACGGTACATTAATTTTTCTTTAAAATCTAAAACTTGATCTCGTCATACGGGAATGAGGTTCACATAAAAGTAAAAAAAATACCCGACTAAACTCTAGGAATAAAAAAGGAAAAGCTCCAACCTGAGCGGGGATGGCCGATCAATTGCCTAAGGAAAAAGAGGGCTCCCTACCGAGCAGAGAAACCAGGATAAAATGATATAAAGGAAGGGGTGGTATGATTTATCTCGAGAAAGAACGCCCAATCGGACAATAGAGGAAGGGAAATCACGCTCGTTCCTTCACCCGATGAAAGGAAAAAGAGTACCTCACCCAAGGCAGAGGTGCCCATGTGAACGCCGAGAAGAGTTTGGAACAGGCCTACTCCAATGGACCCACCGCAGGGGGCCTAAGGATACGGGGAATTTGTTCAACCCGACCTCTTCAAAAGGGGGAAACTCGCCTAGAGGAAATATCACAAGTTACACATGGCAAAAACCAGCCTGAGGGTCAGGGATCCCTGCCACTCAGGACAGGCGAATATTAATAAAGGCACTCAAGGGCAGATCAAAGACAGTGAAACGACAAGATCGAAGAAATCAAAGTTCATGCACACTAAGTTAAAAGAAGAGACAAAGTTCGACAAAGGTACTTAGCAAAAAATATATATACATAAGAAAGGAAAAGAAAAATTACAAGCCGCAAAAGCACAACAAGCCTGACGACGGGACCTATGGAAGCTTCGACAACATCAATAGCAAGAGCCGATGAGTTTCGGCTAGACTAGTAGCCCCAATTGAGTCACACGATGGTGGAAGGGCCTCCTCCTCAGGATGACCCGGAGGTAAAGGAGGAGAGACTTCCACATCCAACTCGATGAGGTCAGAGGAGCGCGGTGGACTGGGAAGCCCGAGAGAGACAAGCGGAGACCTAGGAACATCTGGATGAACAAGGGGAGAACGTAACATCCCAGCAACCTTCTGAGTCTCTCGAGTGTTAAGGACCATCACCCGCTCATAACCTAACTACACAGGAATGGGCAGAGGATCCGACGGATAGATGATGAAACTCAAGTCCCATTCAGGGTCAGTGTTGCTGATCTTGTCACAATAACTCTTATAACCCAATGTAAATTCCATAAGGAGGGCCGTCTGAAACTCTGGGAACGCTTTGAAGTCTTCCATCCCATTGGCATGGCCTTTAGTCCACCGGCCGTGATTCTCCCTCGATTGGGTTTTCGCCAAGTCAAGTTTCCTCTCAGTCTCACTATCGGTTTTATTCACCTAAGTTAGGGAATGGATCTCTTGATGAAGCTTGTCCTCTGGGAGTCGAACCTTGTCCTTCAAGATGTTCTCCTGCTACGAAAGATTGGAGACAAACTTCTCTTGATCAGACAGTCGAGCCTTCAGTCTCCTACGAACACCACAACTCGATCGATCTCGACTTTAGTATGACTTAACTCCCCCTCGAGGCCCCTCAGTCTTCCAATTTCCAACTAGACCTTGTCATACGCGTTGTAAAGAGAATCAAAGTCCTCGATCCTATCGGTAAGAGTAGCCTCCGCCCAAGAGGATACCCGAATGGCCTCCAACACCTGGTAATCACAGCGGCCAAAATGTGCCAACATCACAGCGTTGAAGGCCATGATCTGCGAAAGAAGGAGAGGGAAGATAAATCAGGGATTAGATGGGGATAAATGAATGAGGTATTAAATCAAAGTCGGAGCTTACGTCAAAGGTGTGCCCCATGAAACTGTCAAGGAACCACGCCCGAGCCCTTCAAGAAGGCCAATTCCCCTTTCGGGGTCGATGTGCTTGGACACCTAATCCAGCACCCTGATCACTTCATTCTGAGTTCGAGCCTGGGCCTCAGGCTGCTAGGTCCCCTTCGGAGGCATTGGACTTTTGTTCTTCTAGGTAGCATGAGACCCCTACTGGCCAAAGCTCGACACAGTGGAGTCTCAACCCGGAGGGAATGACATAACGTCATGGACAATCACTGTCTGAGGTGGGGTAGAAGGTCGGGAAGACCGGAAAGAGCTCTAGAGATCCCCCTGGATGCTGTTAGGAAGCAGCGGGCCCTGTCTGGGATTAGGAAGGACAGGAAGAACTGGCGGTAGTGTCCCCCGAGCCAGCGATTGAGGAGCAGAATGGCGAGGTTCATGGAGAGCCACTTTCCCTTTCGACCGTTCAAATGTCTTAGCATGGAGCTCCTCCATTTAATGAATCATGGAGGCATCGAGCTCCTTCCTTGGCTTCTTGGAAGAAGAGTTGTCTCTGGTTATCACTATAAAGGTGGGATCATAATTATAAGAGGGAATATGATAAAAGTAGCAACAAAAACGGGAAAGTGATTGAGGGTTATACTCATACGAATAGGCGAATCCTCCAAGCAGTTCACGTGGCATCTTCTCATTCGCGATAGGCGTCGTTCATCTTCAATTGCCGTAATGAAACGTCGAGTCAGCCACCAAACGGTCGCATCCACCACGTTCGGTAGGATTAAAGAAAAATCGATAATAAATGCACGTTGTTTCATCCCAGCTCGTCATATCAACAAAAACTATCACCTCACCTAAAACTTACTCGACACGCATCCCTCTCCCAATGCCATGTATAAATTCCCCTTCTACAGGCAGTGTAAGGTGCGCAACTCTCTCCTAAGGAAAACTCTGCCAAATTTTCTTCAAGATATTGAATTAGGCATCGAATGCTCTTCGACGAGGA